>JAYESA010000016.1:11470315-11492815 GCA_036927795.1 Iris macrosiphon | reverse complement strand
TGCCACGGACGAAATGCGATGATCCTTTCCAACTCATGGAAAGGCCTCTATTGAAACGAGTCCAATAGTTTTCGTGTTTGGTTGCTTGGTTTTCTTGATTGCCGCTTTGGGATTTTGATTTGGTGTTACTTTCGATTTGCTTGGTTTTTGCTGCTGGTTTTATCGTTTGGAGCTTTGATTCTTGGGGAGTTCGGCAAGGAAGGATAGGCAAGAATTCTAATTGGTGCTCGTGCTGTGCAGGTTCGCGTAACTAACGTTTGATCGTCGCTAGGCGGGATTCGTGTTTCAGCTACCTTTTCCTTAACCAGTGAGTGGTTTGGACCCTTCTTTCCTACTTCTTCACGCCCACATCTCTAATGTTTTAAACGTTCACTCGATGATGTCCGGTTGGACGCCTAGGAAATCCTTGCCACAATGCATGCCAGCCACTAAGAAAGGAACATGGGATTTGTAGACTAATTTTACTATATGCTTGCACACCTTATAATTTGAGTTGTTTATAAAGGGAATTGGTTGTTGGTGGCGGCCTAGTGCCTCGGATGGAGTTTGGACCTATGGGATACGAAAATTGGAACACCGCATTGAGAAAATATGAACTGTTGCATGAGATATATATTGCTGCTTTACTTCTTTGTTTATTTCGATGCATTGTATGATAATATGAATTGTTCATGCATTTGCATGGTCTGGGACAACTTGTGCACAGGGTTTGGCATTTCCTCGAAATGGCTTTCCGGGGTACTGGAACCGTATCGATCCGGAGGGAAATATTTGATTCGTGCTCATCACGATGCATTGCGGGACCTCCAGCAGGGCTTGCTACCCGGGCTGATAGGGCACACCGCTAATGCTTGAAATATGTCCCTAAGGTGTCGATCACACCAATGACCGCATAGAATAGAACACATGCTAATTTATTATCTTGTGCAGATGGTAAGTATACTTGTGTTTCGTTGCAGGGAAGGCGTGCATCGGTTGAGTAAGCAATCGATGCACTGGTTGGATTCAATGCGATTTTCATTCCTATCAAAACATGCAACTGATATGAATTGAATTCACTTGCTTCTTTATAGAAGTCATCTTAATGCATGCTCGCCCCTAATAAGCTAGTATCGATTTAGTCGAGTGGGTTCATCCCGCTCACCAGTACAAGTTGAGTACTGACCCACGTTGTGGGCAACTATTTCAGGCACTCAGACGGTGCAACGCTAGTGGATAAACGAGGAGGCGTTAGGAGCACCTCTATTTTGAAGTATAGTTGGAGTCAGATCATTTTGGAGGCTTGGACTTTCAACCTATACAAGGGCGTAATGTATGAACGACGTGGACTATCTGATGGAGCGCACCCTGCCTTTTGAGTTATCTTTTATAATGCAAATCAAGTAGCCGAGAGGCGCATCAATGTAAACTCTATGTAAATTACTCTGAATTATCAATGAAAAAGCATGTTTCTTCCTGCACTTGTGTTCAAATATCTGTGAATGTGTTTTCTAAATTATGTTTCAAAATGGGTTCCTATAACTGTAAGTTCGTGCCTTGTGCGAGCGCAACTCCAGGCTCGCACGGCATCACGCCCCGAGCGAGGACGAATCGGTTCCGTAAAGGATCAAGCGAGGACGACCAACCCTTTCGGGATCGGGGCGTGACATATTGGTATTAGAGCCTAGGCTTTACTTCCATGGGATTTCAAAAGATTATAAAGGAGTTTGATGCGCCTCTCAATTGAGTTGCGTTCGGCGTCCGCTGCATGAGATGAGTCGCCTATACAATGAGCCCATAGGTATAAAATCTATCATTTTTGGAGTGTTAACAAGCTACTCTCTTTTGTAGCCATAGCTAAGAAGAACACTGCAACTGCCAGCAGTGCTCAACCCATTCAGAGCGATCCAGCAAGCTCTGGAGAATCCGGAGGAGCGGGTTCAACCGGTATGGCGGAACGGCTTATGCACCTCATGGAGGCGCAGCAACAACAAGTTGTTACCCAACAGGCTAACATACAAGCACAGTTTGCTTCTCAACAGAAGCAAATGGATACAATGATGCAACTGATAGCATCCCTGGTACCAAGCAATGGGGTAGCCACAGCGACGCCTGTCACGCCGCCGGCCGTGGAGGTAGAAGACGAGTCAGAAGAGACTCAGCCTCTAGCAAGGAACTCCTGCCGAGCAGCAGAGTTCACTAAAATGCATCCGCCAACGTTCAACAGAAGAGCCGAACTGGACGTGGTGATGGGGTGGATTGCTAAGCTGGAAGGACTCTTCAACCTGGTTGGCATCAGGGGATCCAAGCGAGTGGCCTGTGCATCGGTTCAGCTGGAACTGTGTGCGCATGATTGGTGGAAGGCCACGAAGCAAGGGATTTATGATGCCAATCCCAACTGCAAAATTACTTGGGAAATGTTCAAATCTGCCTTCATTGAACAATATATTCCCCGGGCCGTGCGTCAACAGAAGGAAGACGACTTCAGTAATCTGGTGCAAGAAAGTTTGTCTGTTGACGATTACGACTCAGTGTTCGCTAAACTGGCTAAGTTTGCGGGGCACTTCTTGCCTAATCAGCAGGCTTGGTGCTATCGTTTTCAGAAGGGTTTGAATGACGAATTGCGTAGGGACGTCATCAACCAGAAATGTCAGACCTACAGGGAATGTTATGAGGCAGCCCTGAATAGCGAGTGGATCTTTGGGCGCTATCCCCCAAAGGCCGAGGTGCAAACCCCCCGTACCAACAACAATAAACGTCCTCATAAAACGGGAGGGTCTGGAGCACACAAGCGTTCGCACAAGTCTGATAACAGGGGCCAATCCCAGGCACCGAACTGCAGCCGATGCGGCAAATCAGGGCATAAAGTGAGTGAATGTCGGGTTACTGGATGTTTTAAATGTGGTCGTCTGGGCCACAAACAGTTTAACTGTCGAGAGGGCAAGCCGAATCAGAGCAACGGGAATCACAACAAGGGGCCTCCAACAAGTGATGCCAATGCTATGCCATTAAATCCACAACGCCAGGGTGCTCAAGGCTGAGTCTATGCACTGACTCGGGATGAGGCATCCGTCTCTGAAACTGTCGTGACAGGTACATTACTTTTCAGAGATTTGCCCGCTAGAGTCTTATTCAATTCAGGTGCTACGCATAGTTTCATATCTGCTGATTTTACTGTTGAGCATAAATTAGCTTCTACTCCTTTAAATATGAACCTCTGCGTAAGTACCCCTTCGGGAGTCGATATGCCCGCCCATGCGATCTGTAGGGATGGTTATATTTGCATCGGAGGAAGGAAGCTTTCCTTAGATGTCATTGTACTAGACATCAAGGATTACGATATTATTCTCGGGATGGACTGGTTGGGTGCTTGCCATGCAACAATCGAGTGCGCGGAGAAGCGAGTCGTATTCCGTCTACCCGGCGAGGCAGATTTCTATTATTCGTGTAGCGCTGCACCGAAGACGGCAATGGTGATATCAGCAATTTCGGCTAGGCGTATGTTGCATTCGGGCTGTGAAGGGTACTTAGCTTCTGTTCGAGACACCCGGCAGGAATCTGCAGATGCAGCTCAGGCTGAAGTCATTGCAAATTTCCTCAACGTGTTCCCAGACGAGCTGCCTGGAATGCCTTCTGGTCGTGAGATCGAATTCAGCATTGACACTTTTTCGGATTCGCGACCGATATCAAAGGCACCTTATCGAATGGCCCCAGCAGAGCTTAAGGAACTTAAGGTTCAGTTGCAAGATCTGTTGGACCGAGGATACATTCGTCCAAGCGTTTCTCCGTGGGGTGCTCCGATGCTGTTCATGAAAAAGAAGGATGGATCCATGCGGCTGTGTATTGACTACCGAGAGCTGAATAAGGCGACCGTGCGGAATCAGTACCCATTGCCAAGAATAGATGACTTGTTTGATCAGCTGCAAGGTGCAACAGTTTTCTCTAAAGTTGATCTCAGGTCAAGGTATCACCAGTTGAAAATCAAATCAGAGGATATTCAAAAATCTGCTTTTAGAACCCGTTACGGACACTATGAGTTCCTCGTGATGTCGTTTGGTTTGACGAACGCCCCTGCAGCTTTCATGGATCTGATGAACCGCGTATTTCGGCCGTTTGTAGATAAGTTTGTGGTCGTCTTCATAGACGACATACTAATCTATTCCAAGAACGAGACGGAGCACAAGGAACACCTGAAGATCGTGTTGCAGACATTACGAGAGCATCAGTTGTTCGCTAAGCTCAGCAAGTGTGAGTTTTGGTTGAACAGCGTGGCGTTCCTTGGTCATGTCATCTCGGCCGAAGGCGTCGCCGTAGACCCGAAGAAAATAGAGGCGGTGGTGGACTGGAAATAACCTACGTCAGCCAGCGAAGTTCAAAGCTTTCTGGGCCTAGCGGGATACTACCGTAGGTTCGTGAAGGATTTTTCTAAACTAGCCTCGCCTATGACTCGCCTTACTCAGAAAGGGATTGCATACGAATGGGGTGATGACTGCGAAGCCAGCTTTCGGGAACTTAAGCGGTGTCTTGTTTCAGCTCCGATTCTTGCACTTCCAGATGGGGTAGAAGAGTTTCAGATATACAACGACGCTTCAGGACTAGGCTTAGGGTGTGTTCTCATACAGAGGGACAAGGTAATATCGTACGCCTCCAGGCAACTGAAGCCGCACGAGAAAAACTACCAGACGCATGATCTGGAATTGGCGGCAATTGTGTTTGCACTCAAGTTATGAAGGCATTATCTTTATGGTGTTGCTTGTAAAATCTTTACCGATCACAAGAGCCTCAAGTACCTATTCACCCAGCGGGAATTGAACCTCCGGCAGCGGCGTTGGCTAGAACTGATTAAGGACTATGACCTAATAATCGCGTATACACCGGGCAAAGGAAACGTCGTTGCTGATGCTTTGAGTCGGAAGCACGTGGGCTCATTATCTATAGACAACTATTTACTTCGAGATCTTGAGGCGATGGGCATCGAGTTTCGAGTTCGGCATCAAGGAGTGCAGCTGGCACCATTCCATCTTAAATTGGGTTTACGGGATAAAATCAAATCAGCTCAGGAGGGCGATCAGTTCTTAGCGAAGGTACGCGGACTGATCTCGACGGGGAAGACGTCTGATTTTGTGGCAGGCGAAGATGGGGCCTTACAGATGAAAGGAAGGCTATGTGTTCCTAGCGACCCAGAACTCCGAAGGGAAATCATGGCGGAAGCACACTACGCGAAGTATTCTTTACATCCGGGGAGCACTAAGATGTACAAGGACTTGCGCGGGACCTTCTGGTGGCACGGTATGAAGCGGAATGTGGCGACCTTTGTGTCACAGTGCATGGCCTGTCAACAGGTGAAAGCTGAACATCAGAGGCCCGGCGGGGAGCTTCAGAACCTCGCTATTCCCGAGTGGAAATGGGACAACATCACTATAGATTTTATTGTAGGATTTCCGAAGACGCCGCGGGGGCATGATGCGATTTGGGTCATAGTTGATCGTTTGACCAAATCAGCCCACTTTCTTCCTATAAAAGTTACTTGCAGCGTCGATCGGTTAGCACAAATTTACATAGATGAGATTGTCCGATTACACGGAGTACCTACCTCAATCGTCTCTGACCGTGACGGACGTTTCTTATCTCGTTTCTGGACTAGCCTACAGTCTGCTTTGGGAACCAAGCTACAGTTCAGTACCGCATACCACCCACAGACTGACGGACAGACAGAGAGGACAAATCAGATACTTGAAGACATGTTACGGCTGTGTGCGATTGATTTAAAGACTAGTTGGGACACGCATCTTCTATTGGCAGAGTTTGCGTACAACAACAGCTACCAATCAAGCATCCAGATGGCACCGTACGAAGCACTATATGGGCACAAGTGTCGATCTCCAATCTGTTGGGACGAAGTCGGCGAGCGGCAGGTACTCGGGCCAGAGCTAGTAGAGCAGGCAGTTGAGAAAGTTTGCTTGATTCGGGAAAGACTCCGCACAGCACAGAGCCGACAGAAAAGTTATGCTGATGCACATCGAAGGCCTTTGGAGTTCATGGTCGGGGATCATGTCTTCTTGAAAGTGACGCCGATGCGTGGGGTGATGCGTTTTGGCGTGAAAGGCAAACTGAGTCCCCGGTTTGTTGGCCCCTTTGAGATACTAGAACGAGTGGCAGCTGTGGCGTACCGGATTGCACTGCCTCCCGCCTTGGCAGAAGTGCATGACGTATTCCACGTTTCTCAACTCCGAAAGTATGTGCATGACCCAAGTCATGTGGTTAGCTTTGAGCAATTGGAACTGCGCACGAATTTGTCATACTCAGAGGAGCCGGCACAGATCCTAGATCGTAAGGAAAAAGTACTTCGCAACCGTACGATGTCCTTGGTTCGCGTGCTGTGGCAGAACCATACTGTTGGAGAATCAACTTAGGAAATGGAATCAGAGATGAAGGAGAAGTATCCTTCATTGTTCATTCAGTCGGAGGTAGGGCCTTGTTCTTAAGTTTCAGGTCGGCCTTGTTCTTAAGTTTCGGGTCGAAACTTTTTCTTAGTGGTATATTATGTAGTGCCTCAAATCCCGATCCGACCGGGATGTGCACTACGTAATTGGGCTTGTGGCTAGTCCGTCTGAGTCGTAGCTTAGATCTTCGGCATCTTCTTGCCACGGACGAAATGGGATGATCCTTTCCAACTCTTGGAAAGGCCTCTATTGAAACGAGTCCAATAGTTTTCGTGTTTGGTTGCTTGATTTTCTTGATTGCCGCTTTGGGATTTTGATTTGGTGTTGCTTTCGATTTGCTTGGTTTTCACTGCTGGTTTTATCGTTTGGAGCTTTGATTCTTGGGGAGTTCGGCAAGGAAGGATAGACAAGAATTCTAATTGGTGCTCGTGCTGTGCAGGTCCGCGTAACTGACGTTTGATCGTCGCTAGGCTGGATTCGTGTTTCAGCTACCTTTTCCTTAACCAGTGAGTGGTTTGGACCCTTCTTTCCTACTTCTTCACGCCCACATCTCTAATGTTTCAAATGTTCACTCGATGATGCCCGGTTGGACGCCTAGAAAATCCTTGCCACAATGCATGCCAGCCACTAAGAAAGGAACATGGGATTTGTAGACTAATTTTACTATATGCTTGCACACCTTATAATTTGAGTTGTTTATAAAGGGAATTGGTTGTTGGTGGTGGCCTAGTGCCTTGGATGGAGTTTGGACCTATGGGATACCAAAATCGGAACACCGTATTGAGAAAATATGAACTGTTGCATGAGATATATATTGCTGCTTTACTTCTTTGTTTATTTCGATGCATTGTATGATAATATGAATTGTTTATGCAATTGCATGGTCTGGGACAACTTGTGCACAAGGTTTGACATTTCCTCGAAACGGCTTTCCGGGGCACTGGAACCGTATCGATCCGGAGGGAAATATTTGATTCGTGCTCGTCACGATGCATTGTGGGACCTCCAGCAGGGCTTGCTACCCGGGCTGATAGGGCGCACCGCTAATGCTTGAAATATGTCCCTAAGGTGTCGATCACACCAATGACCGCATAGAATAGAACACATGCTAATTTATTGTCTTGTGCAGATGGTAAGTATACTTGTGTTTCGTTGCAGGGAAGGCGTGCATCGGTTGAGTAAGTAATCGATGCACTGGTTGGATTCAATGCTATTTTCATTCCTATCAAAACATGCAACTGATATGAATTGAATTCACTTGCTTCTTTATAGAAGTCATCTTAATGTATGCTCGCCCCTAATAAGCTAGTGTCGATTTAGTCGAGTGCGTTCATCCCGCTCACCAGTACAAGTTGAGTACTGACCCACGTTGTGGGCAACTATTTCAGGCACTCAGACGGTGCAACGCTAGTGGATAAACGAGGAGGCGTTAGGAGCACCTCTATTTTGAAGTATAGTTGGAGTCAGATCATTTTGGAGGCTTGGACTTTCAACCTATACAAGGGCGTAATGTATGAACGACGTGGACTATCTGATGGAGCGCACCCTGCCTTTTGAGTTATCTTTTGTAATGCAAATCAAGTAGCCGAGAGGCGCATCAATGTAAACTCGATGTAAATTACTCTGAATTATCAATGAAAAAGCATGTTTCTTCCTGCACTTGTGTTCAAATATCTGTGAATGTGTTTTCTAAATTGTGTTTCAAAATGGGTTCCTATAACTGCAAGTTCTTGCCTTGTGTGAGCGCAACTCCAGGCTCGCACGGCATCACGCCCCAAGCGAGGACGAATCGGTTCCGTAAAGGATCAAGCGAGGATGACCGACCCTTTTGGGAACTGCTGTTAGAGGTGTACTTGCTCCAATCCTGACTTGCTACAACTGCTTTATCGTTTTTATCATTTAACTGGAACTGCTGTTAGAGGTGTACTTGCTCCAATCCTAACTGAATATATTTTTCAGAGGATCCGGAGGATTGGTGTCCGACGTATTATGGACCTCAGTCTGTCGATGGTGCAGACAGGGACCCCCTAGTTTAGGAGTGATTTCTGGGTTGGTAGCCGGGATCACTAGGACCTGTTGTTGTATTTATTAGCTTTTGGTACCGGATTTGTCCCCGGTTTTGGATTGAGACATTATATTATATTTGATTCTAGATGTTGTTATATTATTATTATTGATGTTGTTGTTGTTTTAGTAGCAGTTTTTTAGACTTTGTAGTTGTTAGACTTCTGTGTTATCTTATCGTGCTTAGATTCATGATTGAGTACTTGTGATTATCTTTATCATATTGCTCCTCCGTTTAGAGTTGAGATCTTGACAGGTATATATATTAATTGCGTGAGATTGTTAGCTAGATAGTAGACCTAGACAGCGTTCTACCGCCGATGCTGTGGCATAGGCTGGACTTACCCATGACTCATGTCCATTTTTTGGGTGCGAGTTGTGACACATTTTTGGTGGCGGCCCCATACAGGTCTCGATTCACAATTAGTGCGATATCGTGGTAGTACAATGATTTAGTTATATTGCTGCGAGCCTGCCCTAGGATATAGGATCTAGAATAAGAGTGTACTCAATCACGACTAGGAATAATTCCAATCTAATTATTCTGAAATTGTTTCTTTTAAAATATTACTGTCCTTCTTTGATGATATCGTATCTTGCACCGTATTGACTCTTTTTTATCTGTGTTCAGGATGCCTCCGAAGATACGATCCTATCGTACCACCCTAGCAGTTGCCACCGAGAGGTCTGCTACCTCTTGTCCAGCTCGTATTCAGGCAGCTGCTACCGCTTTACTCACCACTCCTGCGGTTGAAGGAGCATCTGTTTCTCTCAGGGATCCTCTTCTACCTGTCGATCTGAGGACTACCCAGTCGTTCCGGTGGTGCCTCCACCACCTCCTACTCTAGTAGACGTCGTACAGTTATTTGCGTTCTTCCGGGAGATGATTGTCACGCCCCGATCTGGAAGATGATGTTCCCATACATTATGTCTCATATATGCGAGCTCAAGGTCCGTGCGCCATGCCCCAAGACACAAAGTGCGGTCCGGCGCCCCATTGCGTTAAGCGATCTCCGAAACCGTACGAGTTCCCCCTACACCCTGCATGCAGACTGGTTGGGTATCAGTACATTGAATGCACTGGTGGGGAGGCCTCTCGCCCACGCCACAAAACAAGCACGTTTATTAGTTATGTGCATCGACTGGTTTCGTTGTCTTTCTATTCTTTTGCCTTAGGATCAGTTACATGGCAATATAAAGAAAGTAATCTCCGTGTCAACTCAATGGTGTCATAATAATGAACAATTGAGTTTACCTTACCATTTCTTACCATTCGGCCTTCCCTGTCATAAGCAGCAATATAAACAATAATCTACGGAATATCAAGAAGCAACTGTGAAACCCAAGTGTTATGCCGTGCCTCTGCCTCATAAGACCCATTTTACTAGAACTATGTGTGATACCGTGCATCCATTCTACTTATGCAAATTATCGTGCAAACGCACTCCTTCCCGTTTCTCCTTTTCTTAATGCGGATAGCCGCTATGCAAACATGACTTATCTATATGAAGGTCACTGGCTCTGCTAGCCATATTGGACATAATCTGCGATGGACGGCCGTCTTCCCAGCTCGGTTGCTAGGCTTGCTGGGCCTCCTAGCCGTCTAACGAGTCAACGCCCATCCAGTTCGGTAGCAAGCCTTGCTGGATGTCTCGCCCTCGCCCGCTAGTCATCAGCTAGCGTATTGCCAGGACTACACTGGCACTGTCCTCCCGGGCCGACACGATTCGGATGCCTCAGCAATCGTGTCGAGGACTCTCTCAACCTGGTGCGCAACCAGTTGTCCGTGACCATGCAACTACTCCTCCATATTCTATTCCTAGCCGAGGACAACTCTCGGATCTATCCTAGCCGAGGACTACACTCGGATCTTTTCTTCCTTACGCAGCTCTCAGATTTGAGACTGCCTCGGTGATCTGCATATCCCGAGTACCTTCCTTTCCTTCCATCTCCTGACTTGGAACGACTACTTGATAGCCTTCCTCGTCTATGCATGCAACCTGATTTTACTCCATCCCGTGTTGTGTTCCGTACGGTGCAACGCCTCAGTATAAACTCACACTACTTTATAGCATATATGAAGGAAATTACTACATTCTAACTCAACAATCCCGACTACGCAATAGCAAGTAAAATCTCCATGTTCTATACGATGATAAGGCGGGGTTATCCCCTTAGCTATGTGCGTTCATCTCTTTTATTAGCATGCAAAGGTTATCGCCTGTAAACTAGCATGTAACATTCATTTTCTTAGTGTGCAGCTAAGTAGAGACAGGTTCACCGGGGCCACCCACCTTAGCGATGTATCGCATCGGTCGAGCAAGACTCCGGACGCGCCTCTGATAGCCTAAGTCTGACTCCATTGAAGATCCCAGCATAAATGCCTTTGCATCGAACAAGCCATCTCGCTGAGCAAGGCGGGTTGAATAGCTACACTTGTGTCGTTTGAATCGGCCCTCCGGGTTGAGCGGAGCGGGTCGTTACATTATACACCACTCAGAACAAGTCTCGTCCTCGAGACTTCCTGAGCGTAACTCGTACTATCGCACAACTTCTAAACCAACTCTATATATCTCGTCTAACCTTCAAGGAATGTATCAATAATGCTTTTAATTTATTTCTCACCATAAGTTACGCGCATGCTTAGCCAATCCCCATCGAACGACTCTATCATTAATTGTTATCGAGCTATACTCAACTCAATCGTTGCACTCCCGACTCAAATCTACTACACCTGGCACATGGCTGTATTACTCAAACACGGAGTATTCTATAACTCAATGGGTACTTACAACTCATAATTGGGTAGACTTGCCCAACTTGTTATATTATCTATCATAGGAGCCCAACGCAACCGAACACATTGACAGTTTACTTGACGTCGCCCATCGAAACCCATCGTTACGCCTAAATCCAAAAGTTTGAATCACGGCTAATTTTCCAATCTCGTTTGGATCAAATCTCTATGAGTCACCGTCTAATCTCGCTAAGTAATTCGCACCCAATCACCTACGTTTTCTGACTCAGTCTATATTGCGCCTTAGCACAGAGCTAACTCGTCCACCTGGGGTACGCTCTAATCCTTTGCGTCTTTTGGTTCAGTGGAACTTAACTTCCTATTCGTTTTACTCGTTCCGTTCGCACAAGTGCTTAATCATTTTATCCGAATGATCCCTTCGTACAACTTATTGTATTCCCAAACTCAGTCTCTTGCTGCGCCTTAGCGCAGAACTATCTCGGTAGCACGGGGAACGATACAATCTTTCCTCTATGATAATTTAGGTTGAGGCTAACCTATTTCAGTTGCCATACTCATCCGAACATTTTCCTTTGCAGCTGCATCAGAGTTATGCATATCGCTAAGTCTGGATCGTACCCATATTTAAGGCGTCCCCCAAATATGTGTATTTCAACCAAGCTTAGTGACAGCTAAGTCTGACAAGCTACTCGTGAAAATCTATCGAAACGCGGATCATTCTGCTATATGAATGACCGAACACTGGTTCGATTTAGTTATCGTCTACTCCAATCTCACCCAATTTCAAGTTTAGCATTACTAATAGCAACGCACATCATCCAAGCGACGATCCAACTCATACGCCAACTTATCTCCAATATCACCAATTCTAATCGTGAAAGTTTCGTCCGACAATTCTCTAATACCGTCTTATTTCTCACCGTCGCATAACCGATTCGACCAAATCAATTATTACCTGAGTCCTATCTCGCATTGCGTTTTGTCTTAACACCAACATCACTAGTATACATTCTCAGTTCCAAATCCTAACTCTAAGTCTCGTTGCCTCAGTTCCATCATTCTTCCCGAACGATACTCTGAAGTCAGCCACTCCAGTCTAACTTCAAGGCATAGGGTCGTCTGCTAGCTACTAGGTCAGCTCGCAAAGTCATAGGTACCGCTCAAATTTGTGACTCATCGTGCAACCGTATTGCACAACGCTCGCCCCAAACACCCTAAGGTCAAACCATTGTTCCTTTACACGGGTATTCTACCCAAGCTCGTTTCACTCAGATTTCTAAACATCGAGCACAGATCATCCTAACACACCAACACGTTCGTTCAACCGAACCCACGATACGCCCACGTTACAGGTCTAACCCATCGACTCGCACACACTATCTCTATCAACACGTTTGATAGAATTCACCAATCCATCCTCTTCTACGCTTGTATCACTAAGCCACAATTCTATTATAAATCATCGATGTATATCATAAACTCTAAGTCATCCAATTCGATCTGCGTATTCCGTTCATGAAACCATTCCGCACATCTTATTTCATATTCTAGACTAACTCCTCACCAAAATCCTTGGACTCATTATATCCTAAAACTGGTCTTATCGTATCGAGCCACAAGTCAAAATTGTCACGCCCCGAGGCGTCCCCCGAGTCGTGACCGCCGTGCGGGCCTAGGGTTGCGTCCGCACAAAGCTTTAATGATTTGCATAGCAAGCACATATTCAGAGTACGCAGATAAATTGAAACACAGATTTAAAACATGGAAAAGTTCTCTTTATTGATAATGAACATCTATTACAAACTCTTGAACGAGTTAGCTAATATGCCGAACGGCTTACAAAAGAGATAACTCAAAATGAGATAACAGTCATGTACATTACATCCCTTTATAAACTCAAAATGATAAAGACCTCCAGGCTGGAGGACGGCTTTGCCACGAAGTTGCATTTGTGTATGAAGAGTTGCAAGCTTCTGGCTTCAAAAGGCTTCAAGGGGCGCGGTGAAGATGCGCCAACAGCTGGACTGAATCGGGAAGACGACTTCGGCTCCTCGCTCGGTTCGCCTTGGTGCGGAGAACCTGTTTCAACGAGGGTCAGCATATCGAAACATGCTGGTGAAGGCGAGCTAGCCTGACTATACCAATCAACATGTTGTTTTAATGAAGCATGCATATTTGTGGGTTTCTATCTTGCCTTAGTTTATTTACAAGTAAGCAGCATATAGAATTTACTGAAATGAACGTGCCACCGTTCGGTGGATTTTACCTGACCATCTGAATTACCTGCACAATACTTACCTTGCCTTCCCTGCCACGAAGACACAAGTTAGTTTTCCACAGGTTTAAATATACAAGAGATCACTTGGCGTGATGCCACAATGGACAATAGTCACTGGCGGAAATGGTATGCAGCGAATGAACAAGGAGCGCTACATGCCACCCCGTCCAGCACAATGGACTATACAATAGAGTTCAGTCCGGACCAGATCGGTGCCAGTGCCCCAGCGACCGTCTTCAGGAACCAATGACCTTGTGCACAAGTTGTCCGTGATCGAACAATATGTTTACGTAGTTAACAGTTCATGCTTTCGAGGCAACAAGAGTACAAGACAATCAATGTACAAGACAAGACAAGCAATGTACAAGACAAGCAATGATTTTTCCCAAGCGAACAAGCATGCATTTAAGTATTCGTTCGTGAAGTTTATTGACAAGCATATAACCAAGTCCATTCTCTTTTATCTTGGTTTCTTTTATTATTACTTGGTATTGTTTGATCGGGGCAAAGGAGAATGCAGATTATTAGCTGTGAGGCTTGGAAGCAGGGCTAGCTAATCGGGTTGGTAGCCACTCACTTAGATTATTGGAAGGGAGAAGGAAAGAGGCGCTTCACGACTCCGCTCGTAAGCGGCCTACTGCTCGTTCACCTGCACACGAACAGCTCGATTAATACTTCTTCCTCTCTTTCCAATCTCGGAATAGAAGTGCAAGTCGATGAACGAAAACAATAAAAACCATCGAAACCGTTCAAGAAAAACAAGCAAATCCCAAAACCAACTCAAAGCACGAAAGCACAAGCGACATCGAAAACTGAGGCAATAAAAGATAGCAGCGGAGAGGTCCCTCCTGACTCTGCCGCTAAGCCGATCCTTGGGGCGCGGTCCACTGAATATGGGAATCGATTCCGAAGAAACAAATCCATAACGAGGACGAGTTCTTAATTCAATCTATCCCGATCGAACGATACCGTCTTGTGTTTCTTAGCCGCGCTCTCCGCACCGGGAGAACGGGGCGTTACATCCTACCCAACTAATTGGAAGTTTCGTCCCGAAACTTAGGATAGGACCTACCGTTAGGGATTATTCGGTCGGGGATGGCGATCGTGACTCAAGGAACAATCACAAACAGAATGGTCTGATCCGCCACAGGCTAGGCATAAACCAAGTTTCAGGCGACAATTATCCTTCCTATGCCCCGACCTGTTACAAAAATAACATAACTGCCCTGGTTTCCCTCTTTTCGGACCACCATTGTTTCGACACTTTGCAGCGTTGTTTCCTCTCTCGTCGCTTTGGCGTTTGTGACTGGATGTATGCACAGCGCCGGCAGGAACGTGAGGATAGTGTGGTTCGAGAGATAGGGCATGATTCATGACTTCACGCATTGTCCGATACTGAGGAACGGCCACGTGCGAATAGATGACAGGACGTAGTCCACCTTCAAACCTTCTAGCTCGACTCGCTACATCAGGTAAATAGGCCCTAGCGAATTTGGAGAGTCGGTTGAACTCGGCGAAGTACTCTTTAACTGTCATGCTGCCTTGCCGCAGCTGCACGAACTCGTTCTCCATCTAGCGTTGGACTGGAGGGGGTACATACTCCTCTTCGAACGCAGCACGAAAGGTCGTCCACGAGATCGCCTCCTCTCCGTGATCAAATTGGAGATATCGTCGATGCACGTCCCACCAATCGTGCGCATTGAGGCAGAGCTGTAGTTGCGCGCAGGCGACGCGCTTCACTTCTGGGACCTCTAGCAGAGCGAAGTGATCTTCAAGTTCGGCCAACCAATCTAGAGCTACGACTGGGTCCTCAGTCCCGTTGAATGGGGTGTTGCAGACTTTCTTGAAGTGGCCAAAGTCGAAGGCAGTTACGTCCCTCGGTCTTGGAATTTGCGGTATCTCTACTTCAAGCACGGGCTGTTCCACCGGAGTCGTTGCTGTTGCGGCGGAATGGTTGGCAGCCAAAGTCTGAACGATTTGTTGCAGGGTATCTACCTGCTTCTGTTGGACTGAGAATCGTGCTTCTATATTGTCTTGAAACTTGAGCTGACTCTCTTCCGCTCGCTTCTCGGCCCGTTCATAGCGAGCCTCGTCCCTTTGTTGGTTGGCCTCCAATATCTGCAACATTCGTTGGACGGGATCGATGCTTGGCGTGGCTCGCTGGCTCTTTGAACTTCCCGAAGTACCCGAACTACTTCCTTGGCCTTGCATTTCATCCAGGGCTTGCGCTGCAGATTGCGCTTGAGCCATTCCTTCAAAAGAAGGTAAATTACATTAGGATCATAATGTATTATGGACTTATTGCATGAACGTATCTCATTTTGGCCTAGCGAGTTCAAGAGTTCGCACGGAATTTGATCGTTAAAGAAACTTTTCCAACACGAAGTCTAAGGAACTTTGAATCTGTGCTCTGATACCACTATGTCACGCCCCGAGGCGTCCCCCGAGTCGTGACCGTCGTGCGGGCCTGGGGTTGCGCCCGCACAAAGCTTTAATGATTTGCATAGCAAGCACATATTCAGAGTACGCAGATAAATTGAAACACAAATTTGAAACATGGAAAAGTTCTCTTTATTGATAATGAACATCTATTACAAACTCTTGAACGAGTTAGCTAATATGCCGAACGGCTTACAAAAGAGATGACTCAAAATGAGATAACAGTCCTGTACATTACATCCCTTTATAAACTCAAAATGATAAAGACCTCCAGGCTGGAGGACGGCTTTGCCACAAAGTTGTATTTGTGTATGAAGAGTTGCAAGCTTCTGGCTTCAAAAGGCTTCAAGGGGCGCGGTGAAGATGCGCCAACAGCTGGACTGAATCGGGAAGACGACTTCGGCTCCTCGCTCGGTTCGCCTTGGTGCGGAGAACCTGTTTCAACGAGGGTCAGCATATCGAAACATGCTGGTGAAGGCGAGCTAGCCTGACTATACCAATCAACATGTTGTTTTAATGAAGCATGCATATTTGTGGGTTTCTATCTTGCCTTAGTTTATTTACAAGTAAGCAGCATATAGAATTTACTGAAATGAATGTGCCACCGTTCGGTGGATTTTACCTGACCATCTGAATTACCTGCACAATACTTACCTTGCCTTCCCTGCCACGAAGACACAAGTTAGTTTGCCACAGGTTTAAATATACAAGAGATCACTTGGCGTGATGCCACAATGGACAATAGTCACTGGCGGAAATGGTATGCAGCGAATGAACAAGGAGCGCTACATGCCACCCCGTCCAGCACAATGGACTATACAATAGAGTTCCGTCCAGACCGGATCGGGGCCAGTGCCCCAGCGACCGTCCGCAGGAACCAATGACCTTGTGCACAAGTTGTCCGTGATCGAACAATATGTTTACTTAGTTAACAGTTCATGCTTTCGAGGCAACAAGAGTACAAGACAAGCAATATACAAGACAAGACAAGCAATGTACAAGACAAGCAATAATTTTTCCCAAGCGAACAAGCATGCATTTAAGTATTCGTTCGTGAAGTTTATTGACAAGCATATAACCAAGTACATTCTCTTTTATCTTGGTTTCTTTTATTATTACTTGGTATCGTTTTATCGGGGCAAAGGAGAATGCAGATTATTAGCTGTGAGGCTTGGAAGCAGGGCTAGCTAATCGGGTTGGTAGCCACTCACTTAGATTATTGGAAGGGAGAAGGAAAGAGGCGCTTCACGACTCCGCTCGTAAGCGGCCTACTGCTCGTTCACCTGCACACGAACAGCTCGATTAATACTTCTTCCTCTCTTTCCAATCTCGGAATAGAAGTGCAAGTCGATGAACGAAAACAATGAAAACCATCGAAACCGTTCAAGGAAAACAAGCAAATCCCAAAACCAACTCAAAGCACGAAAGCAACAAGCGACATCGAAAACCGAGGCAATAAAAGATAGCAGCGGAGAGGTCCCTCCTGACTCTGCCGCTAAGCCGATCCTTGGGGCGCGGTCCACTGAATATGGGAATCGATTCCGAAGAAACAAATCCATAACGAGGACGAGTTCTTAATTCAATCTATCCCGATCGAACGATACCGTCTTATGTTTCTTAGCCGCGCTCTCCGTACCGGGAGAACGGGGCGCTACAAAAATGATCCTTCAATTGTCACGTTCCGGTCTCCCGCAAGTTCAATCATCCCCGTCGGACGTGATATCACCACGCCAACGCTCCCGCAGAATGATTGTCCTAATCTGAACGTGACGCATGTACGAGCAAGAAGTCGTACTCGCACAAGACAAGAAGGTCAATCGTTATGGTTATCATCGAACGAACAGACACCTTATCTTCACCTTTCGTTTTATCCCAAGTTGTACATTGATCCATCAAGATATGTTCTTCTTAACAACCGTTCTTACCGCCATCCAAGTTCGCTTGACCAAACCGTCCAACTTCAATATTACCATTTGATCGCTTCTTAGTCTACTCTTAGCATTCCTCAAACAACTAAATTCAAGTCCCAAACCCAAGTCTATCCCATTTGATACGTTCCATCATCGCGTTTGTTCGGAATAATCACCGAACATGTTCCCTTGAGTTCGATTATCCCCGCCGTACGTGAAATCACCACGCCGGCGCTCCCGCAGGATAATCATTCTCGCTGGGACAGATTTCGGATGTTATCTTTCCGAACTTGATTTCAGGATCGCTATTCCAAACTCAAAGCCAAATTGTTACCGCTTACCTCAATTCCATCAAAATCCTAATTTTTTCCAACTTGCATCAATCCGAGCTATCTTCCAACCATTGTTATAGTCTAAAATCTCGCAAAAGTGAAATCATCGCATTCGTACTCAAACCGAACTCTATCGAGCGATATCCTACTCAAATCCAAATTTTTCATGCACGTTATCATTCGTTCGCGCCATTGTTTTCAATCGCACTACTCCGATCGCATCTCAGATTATTCAATCTCAACTCAAGCTTTTAATTCGCTGTTTCAACTCAAAATCGCTCGTACAATCCTTTAAGTTTCTCTGTCCATGTAATCAATTTCAATTGCCCTGAATTCCTATTCGATGTAAGCCTTATCCCTTATTCAAATCATTATAACCCGTTCGAACCAAGTATTGCATGCTCCTCCAAGTTTGCTTACTTGCTAGGCATTACCCGATTTTGTCGCTTGCCGCTAGACTCGCTTAATACTCCGAAATCCCTGATTTGTTCGAATACTTCTAAGCCGACCAATACACCACTCAGGGTTCGAGTTATACTCCATGAATCTGTACGACTCATCGTATCCATAATTCGCATAATCGAACAGGGACTTATCGTATACACCACCCAGGAATTGAGTCATCCTAATAACTCCTGAATCCCGTTCGCATCCTTCACTCGTATTCCCAATTCGTTCCTTAGAACTCCAACATGATCCCTGTTCATCGCCTTAGCGATCTTAGACTCATATACACCTCTATTCATAGTCCTCCATACGGACTATACCCAAATCATAGCTTATCGTTACGGATAACCGTCTAGACTATATCTGAAAATTCCATACACGATTCCCATTACTCGCCTTAGCGGCACTCCGATAACGCCTCTACCGATTTCCTTTAAGCCAAACTTTATTCTTATCCAACAATACCCAAATCTCACTGCAACTCACTAACACCAAGGGTCTTGGTGCACGATACTCAACACAACTTGGCCAAAAGGCCGCGTGCAAAGACCACTGTCTGAACGACATTCTTATCTCGCACTCTACTCGCTCGGTGTTTTCATATAGACATATAACTTGCCGATTATAACACGAGCCTACTCTCACAACGTCTTTCACAGGTTGGGACAAAAGCCCTCGCATCACAATCCCGTTAAAGCAATCGTATAATTCACATGCACTTTTCGAAAATATTTAGACTTATTGTATGGAACATCCATCGAAGCATCGAGAGAGAGCATCTACCACTTCTTCAATACACAAGTTCAAAACTGAGAGAATCGAAACGAATTCCAAGGACGTAAAGCCGTGCTCTGATACCACTATGTCACGCCCCGATCTGGATGATGATATTCCCATACATTATGTCTCATATATGCGAGCTCCAGGTCCGTGCGCCATGCTCCAAGACACCAAGTGCAGTCCGGCGCCCCATTGCGTTAAGCGATCTCCGAAACCGTACGAGTTCCCCCTACACCCTGCATGCAGACTGGTTGGGTATCAGTACATTGAATGCACTGGTGGGGAGGCCTCTCGCCCACGCCACAAAACAAGCACGTTTATTAGTTATATGCACCGATTGGTTTCGTTGTCTTTCTATTCTTTTGCCTTAGGATCAGTTACATGGCAATATAAAGAAAGTAATCTCCGTGTCAACTCAATGGTGTCATAATAATGAACAATTGAGTTTACCTTACCATTTCTTACCATTCGGCCTTCCCTGTCATAAGCAGCAATATAAACAATAATCTACGGAATATCAAGAAGCAACTGTGAAACCCAAGTGTTATGCCGTGCCTCTGCCTCACAAGACCCATATTACTAGAACTATGTGTGATACCGTGCATCCATTCTACTTATGCAAATTATCGTGCAAACGCACTCCTTCCCGTTTCTCCTTTTCTCAATACAGATAGCCGCTATGCAAACATGACTTATCTATATGAAGGTCACTGGCTCTGCTAGCCATATTGGACATAATCTGCGATGGACGGCCGTCTTCCCAGCTTGGTTGCTAGCCTTGCTGGGCCTCCTAGTCGTCTAACGAGTCAACGCCCATCCAGGTCGGTAGCAAGCCTTGCTGGATGTCTCACCCTCGCCCGCTAGTCATCAGCTAGCGTATTGCCAGGACTACACTGGCACTGTCCTCCCGGGCCGACACGATTCGGATGCCTCAGCAATCGTGTCGAGGACTCTCTCAACCTGGTGCGCAACCAGTTGTCCGTGACCATGCAACTACTCCCCCACATTCTATTCCTAGCCGAGGACAACTCTCGGATCTATCCTAGCCGAGGACTACACTCGGATCTTTTCTTCCTTACGCAGCTCTCAGATTTGAGACTGCCTCGGTGATCTGCATATCCCGAGTACCTTCCTTTCCTTCCATCTCCTGACTTGGAACGACTACTTGATAGCCTTCCTCGTCTATGCATGCAACATGATTTTACTCCATCCCGTGTTGTGTTCCGTACGGTGCAACGCCTCAGTATAAACTCACACTACTTTATAGCATATATGAAGAAAATTACTATATTCTAACTCAACAATCCCGACTACGCAATAGCAAGTAAAATCTCCATGTTCTATACGATGATAAGACGGGGTTATCCCCTTAGCTATGTGCGTTCATCTCTTTTATTAGCATGCAAAGGTTATCGCCTGTAAACTAGCATGTAACATTCATTTTCTTAGTGTGCAGCTAAGTAGAGACAGGTTCACCGGGGCCACCCACCTTAGCGATGTATCGCATCGGTCGAGCGAGACTCCGGACGCGCCTCTGATAGCCTAAGTCTGACTCCATTGAAGATCCCAGCATAAATGCCTTTGCATCGAACAAGCCATCTCGCTGAGCAAGGCGGGTTGAACAGCTACACTTGTGCCGTTTGAATCGGCCCTCCGGGTTGAGCGGAGCGGGTCGTTACAATAATGGACGTGCAATATCGTCAGGTGGATGTGATGAGGCTGGACATTGAGAACGCCCACCAGGTGGCCATGACGGCAGTAGATAGGGTGGCACAGATTCAGCCACAGGCAGATCAGACTCAGCATCCGAGATCGGGCAGGATCATTGACTTCCAAAGGATGCAGCCCAAGGAGTTCTGGGGTACAGAGGGAATCATATATGTGGATGACTAGATAGAGCAGATCGAGGGGATCTTCAGGCTGGCACAGATTCCAGATAGTATGTAGATAGAGGCAGCGGGCAGTCAGATGTTCGACCTCGCTTTGACGTGGTATCACACTGATACAAGGATTGTGGCACCAGGGCTTACTTGGGAGGCTTTCAAGAGACTTTTTAAAGAGAAGTTTTTCCCAGATATGGCACTCAGTACTTTGGAGAGCCAGTTCAAGGCATTTGTCCAGGGGAGCATGCTAGTAGACGAGTACGCAACAGAGTTCTGCCGTCTGGGCAGATTTGTGGATGGCTTGAGTGAGGCAACAAAGGCGAAAAAGTTTCGCAAGGGCTTGGTCATGGCGGTCAAGTCTTTGACTAGGAGCGACCGTGAGGCAACTTTCGAGCAGATCGTAGGGGACGCTCAGAGGAAGAGGATGACTTGGAGCTCAAGTCCAAGAGAGGCAGGGATAATTTAGGTAGTGCGAGTGGTAGTACGGGCCGGCTAAGCGTCCCTATAGGCAGAAGACAGCACAACAGGGTCAGGATCAGAGAGTGCCCACTTGTGCCTACTGTAGGAAGGCAGGACACACTTGGGATGTTTGTAGGAGAAGGCTGAAGGTATGTTTGTTCTGTGGATCCGCTGCTCACCAGATGCGAGATTGTCCCACTGCACCTCCATTTGGTGGAGCACAGGATCAGAGAGTTAGAGCTAGGCCATCTGTGGCACAGCATCATGCCCCACACCAACAGAGGGAGATACCCCAGCAGGGCAGGGCTTATGCGTTGACGGTCGAGGAGGCCGATGCTACGGGTGTCGGGTTAGCAGGTCTGTTTCTTTGTTCTTTTTCCTATTATTTTACATTCCTTGTGGTGTGCTTCATTAGTATCTGTTAGACTTTTTTTGTGCTGTGGTAGGTAGTGTAGTAGCCCTCATTGAGACTGTGATAACACGACCAGTAGGACCATGATCTTGCATGTTGTTTAGGTAGAATTTCTTGACTGTGATTGTTGGGGGTTTGACCTAGAGGGAGTGCGATCAATTTTAAATTTTGAGGACAAAATTTTCTGAGGATAGGCTTGTCACTACCCCATTTCCAGAGCAGGGTATTTTTTAAATTTGGTTAATTGTATATTTATCATAAATATTTGTATTAATATTTAATTATTTCTGGTATTATTTTTATTAGTTATTTTAGT